>JAFNEN010000398.1:0-10000 GCA_019343175.1 Oedothorax gibbosus
GTTTCACGAAAAATATGATGGTTCGTAGGAAAGCTGCAACGGCTGCGTGGTGAAGTATTTCGCCATAGTTTTGGAATTCTGTTGAAATATTTTTTCAGAAACCAAAACCTGGTAAATGGTTCAACCGATTCCAAATGTATGGTGAAACATTTCACCAGACAGACGTTGCAGCTACTAGGAACTATTTTTTAGTGAAACAAAGTACGAAATATTTAAGTGTAGTAATACTTTGAAGAAATCTCTTCAGATTTAATAACACTTATTACCCTCAGTTCACCAAACTTATTCTTATTTGTTGCTACTGCTATAAAATACCTCGTTGTTACCAGTTTCTTTAACGTTGTTCACGTACCGTACGATAAAATTACCTAAATGTATCTCGTAAACAGGGCACGTTTTTCATTTCAACTGTCGTGCACTTAACCATTTGCTGCCAAAAATTATATTTACTTATCGTGAAGGTAGAAATGCAAGTTTGTAGATAATAGAGCATTAAAGGCAATGATACCATATTTTCTTCTAAATGAATAAAAGTAAAAAAATATTTAAGCAAAAAGAAATAATCATTGAAATCCTTCCCCGATCTCCCCTAATATTTCAAAGAAAAACAAAACTCGTAATCTTACCTTTTCAATTTCCCCTTAAAAAATTTAGATTTTTTTTAAGGTAGGAGACGCTTTATAAAGTCTTGATAAAAGGAAGTTTAAACCAATTAAAAAAAAAAAACTAACCAAAAAATTTTATATCGGTAAAAAAACGAAAGCAGAAAGAAAGAAGCTGAAAGCTTTGGAACCGAAACGAAAATAAGCAATTTAGTGAAGCTCGAACATTCTGGTTTATTATAGGATAGGATAGTTTGAATTATCGTCGCACTAGAGCTACACGAGGGCTATTGGCGACGGGAGTCATATTTTAGAACCACAGTCAAGTGAGGAGCCGACATCTGAGAAGGCACCCAACGCAACCGTTAAAGGCGATATCGTACGCAGCGTTGGGACTATGGAGCATATTTAACGTGCACTCCCTCTACATGGGGTATTATTCATCGGACCTTTTAGGATGCACGGGCCGTTCATAGGTCTTTAGTAATTTTGGCGATGTCTGGACCCGAAACTGGGACCTTCCGCATGCAAGGCGAACGCCTTAACCGACTGGGCTCCCCAGCCCCCCTGGTTTATTATAAAAAATTAAGTATTAAGAAAAATTGTAAACTGAAGTTGTAAAGTGAATTCTACAATGGTCCATGTATGTGTACCTCTGTAGGTTAAAAAAAACCAGGTTAACGAGGTATTTAGCAGTGGGGCAATTCCATATGTGACGGAATGACATTTTGAATTGTAGAATTAAAGTAAAACAATTACCACGAAGCAGCAAGGAAAAATTGGTTTTACAGTTTATATATTACTGTTAATGGATAAAAGATAATAAAAAAGTTTTAAAAATTTAAAAAGAATTTTATTATTTCTTTTTTGACTAACTTCTTTTTGTGTGAAGGAATGGCATTTTTGCAATCAGTATCGAGGTCGATTTCCAACTAGTTGAAAAGCTGGCTGAATTTGCAGAGCCAACAAATCTTTTTTGTCCACTAGGCATCGATCTTCTTTTTCGGGAAATGTGAATACGTGTCCTTTATCGCGTCCCTGCTTTCTTAAACCATAATTTGAAAACTTGAAATATATTTTAAACTTAATTTGTAAAAATTACAAAAATTCCAATGTTTATGGAATTTCCCAGTAGCAACAAATGAAAATAAGTTTGCTGAAATGAGGGAAATATGTGTCATTACATCTGAAGTGATTTCTTCAAAAATATTTCTACACTGTTAAAAATTTCGTACTTGGTTTCACTAAAAAATAGTTCCTAGCAGCTGCAACGTCTGTCTGGTGAAATGTTTTACCATACATTTGGAGTTCGATTGAACCATTTTTCAGATTTTGTTTTCCGAAATCTGAAAAAATGGTTCAACCTAATTCTAAAAATATGGCAAAACACTTCAACACACAGCCGCTGCAGCTTCCCTATGAACCATCATATTTTGAGCGAAACCTAGCATGAAAATGAAGTATGAACTTTATGAGGTGTGATATTTCATGAGGTGCAAACTTTAGTTCAATTTGCCTCTACATTAAAGAATGTTTGTGCTATTTTACATAAAATTAAAATGGTAGTTTTATAGCAACACACTATTTCTCAAAATACATGACCTCATTTTATCCACATACATGGATTTTAACGCATTTCACAAAGTATGGATTTGAGCTGAAATTTCACGTTATAATTCTTCGTAATGCAATATTCCAAAACCTGGCATAGAAATAAAGTCAATTTTCAATCCTGGGGAAAAGCACCTGCTCTTGGAATTTATTTCACAGAGCAGGGCTCGAAAAATCTCAGAAATTTTACCCGTCCCCAAGGGACGGTTTGTCCAACTATGTACCCGTCCTCATTTGAAACTAATTTGTCTAATTTTGTCTTATTTATTACGGACATTTATATAAAAAACACAATATATTAGTAGTTACTAGGATTACATTATACATTAATAAAAGAAATACTAAGTTACTATGATATCAAACTCATATTTATTTTATGAATATTAGAGTTAAAATGAAAACGTTCAAGTTAGCTGGAATGTCAATTAACCGAGGTTACTACGTTTAATAAAATGGATTAAATATAGCGTTTGTCAGTTCCACAATCAAGGCAATGATTTACAGAGGTTTCTGCACAGAAATTTGAAAGGGGTTTTCCAGTTAGGTAGATGTTCATAATTGCGTTTAATGCTTCTTGTTTAAGACCAGTGCATAATGTGTTTTGTACGTAATTGTTAATTCCTTCGTTGTTACAAGTCCAAAAGCACATGCACTGAGAAACTTTTTTTGTTTACCGATTATGTAAGCATGCGCATTTGGTCTGATGAAGAAATCAACAGGATTTCTAGATTAAAAGGTCATTTTAAAAGTGAAATCTAGACTTTTGTAAGATAACAAAAATTTAAAATGTATCACAAACGTTAACGGGGAAATGGCCGTCCATAAGGACATAGGGATTGAGTAATTAGTTGTCCTCGGGGAATTTTCGCTGAGGACGGGCGGTATTTCGAGCCCTGTCACAGAGTAAGCATAAAAGCATCAAATCGATAAGTTGATATTCTCATGGAAGATGTTTCAAAGTACGTGGGATGTTATGCATTATCAGCAAGATGTGGTTTATCAACATTATATTTGCATCCGTCTGGTTTGCATGTTTTGGTGAAGGTAAATATGTTAATATTTGAAAATGCATCATCAGCAAGATGTCTGTTATCAGCATCATATTTGCATACGTCTTGTGTGAATGTTTTGATAAAGGTAAATATGTTCTTATTTGAGACAGTTTAAACGAATTAATCCGAACATGGTTAATACGATTTGTTGTTAATTCGAAATGAAATTGAAGAACTTAGTTTAAGAAAGTGACTAAGTAGCATTTTTGAAAAAATTGAGATTTTTGTGTCCATGAACTTATTATTCTATCCATATTATTCCTTTCCACGATAATAATTTTTCACTTTTTCATAAACTTAAATTTAAATATATTTTTTATACTTGCGTGAAAAAAATCCGATTTTCACACCATAGTTTTAATATCAGACGCGTGCGAAAAGTTATACTTTTTAGAAACAGTAGATAAAAAAAGTACTTTTTTCACCCAAAAGCAGTGAAAAAAAGTACTTTTTTTCACTCTTTTCATAAGATGCCAACATTTCAAGTAAAAGTTCTATTTCATAATATTCATAAAATCCAGAAATTTATTGATCTGCTTTATTTATAAATATTATGCGCGTGAATGTTATTATTTTTTATTTTTGAATCAGTATCCATGTTCAAATTTTTGACTTTAAACTAAAAAATAAGTTTGCCTTTTGTAGTTCCAGAGATTTATCGATGCCGATCTTCTTTAGGTAAAAAAAAATTAGCACGTGAATTATTTTTGAACCAATGAGATTTGATTTTTTTCACGTAATTATAAAAAATAGTGTATGAAACACGTGTGAAAAGTAAACTTTTTAAAACACGTGTCATTATTTCCACTAGTAATAAAATCCACTAGTTTTAAAAAGTGTTACTTTTCACACTTGTTGCATAAATAACTATTTTACTTTTTTTAAACAAAACTTAATGCAAACAAAAACTTTAAAAGCTCATTTTCACTTTTTAGTCACTTATCACGTTCTTCCACTAAGCTATTCAATTGTGCAATCCACTTTACAAACTTATTACATCAGTAGCATTATTTTCTAACGTTTCATTATGTGGGTTTTTATTTGAAGAAAAAATGCGAACGCGAGCCCTACGCGACAAATTAATTAATTTATTTTTTTAATTTTAATAATTTTTTCTTTTTTAAATTTAAGAGTTCTTTAAATGAAAGTTATCGTCTCAAAACAATAGCATCACCTTTTTGCTAAGATTTCAATGTACTCGGTGAACCTGTGGTTTGAGTTCTATCTATGTTTAAGTTCTATTTTAAATAATAAATACGTGTTTAGTATTTACTAGTTTGGTTTTCTTATATGATAAATGTAGCTGACTTACATTTCTCTATAATTCTACTTTTTGAAATAGGTTCCATTATTTTTTTAAATTTTCAATAAATAATTTTATAAAAAAATATTCGAACAGATTTCAAAAAGTGGGATTATAGTAAATTATCTACATTTATCATTTAAAAACAACCATTTGTAAAAATAGTTAACACAGCTGGAGAAACGTGGCTTAGAAAATATTTTTTCCATATTGGATTAACAAATATGCACTTTGGTTTGGAGAATCGGGGTCAATTGGGCTCATTCTCCCTTAAGGGAATGCATGCCACTATTTACATACGAACAATGCGTTCCTCTATTAAACGTACACGCATATTATCCATTATTTTATACTAGATGGATAATGGATTGACATTTAGTCCAGACATGTAATTGAACTTCTAAAATATTCATGAGTATACGTGAAACTTAATTCTCAATGAAATAGGCTGAAAAATTTTAAGAATGTGGTGTCATCAATCTATCCTAATTTTCAATTGACTTAAGTTAGATAAAAGTTTGAAAACTTCTGAAACATTCTACCACATTAAGTTAAATACGTACAAATTTTCTAATGCTTTGCATCATTAGAGCATTTATCAAACCAAAGTTTATGATTTGAAATGGGTGATTAAGAACTGTTTAAAACATTACAGTTCATAAACTAATGAACCTTAATTATTGGACAGTTGATATATTTAATACAATAACTTAAGAAAGTTAAGCACTTATTTTGTTTTAGATTTGCGGTATTATGGAAATTTATAAATAGATCCCAGATTATTAGATTATATTGATTTTTAGTTAATTATTAAATAGGTTTAATCAAATTTCAATTTAATTAAAATTCGCCATAAACAGCCCAATATTTACATGTTTAGTTGTAGTATAAGCTTTAATCTTAAAGCATTTTGATTTGTATTCTATTGTAAGAAATATATTAAAGAATTTTTATGTAAAACTGTCCTTAAGGGCGAATGAGCCCGATTAACCACGGGTCTCAAAATCCTTAATTATATTTCTATAAATGTTACTATTTTAGATATCTGTGTCCCGGTGGAGAAAAACAATCCAGGAACCACAATAAGCATGTTTTACATCTTGAGTGGTAACAGCCTAATCACCGAAACCACCAATTAAATCCAGGAATGAAAGCAGGAATGATCTACGTCACGTGATGAGAGCGAATCGCAAGGAAAAATATGAAAGTCTGCAACGGCATTGACGACTGTGAAGACCGAGCAGCTGATGAAAAATGATCTTGTAAGAGAAAATGTATAATATTTATTAAAAACTTTAATCGCATATAAGTTAAAAAAAACAATTAGCAATTAGCAACAAGAATTTAATTTCAAATTGTTCTAAGTTTATGGCATATAGTTGTCTGAGTGGCGCAGAGTCCTCCCTCATAACCCCAAGGATAGATGTTCGGGTCCTGACTCTGAGACAGAAGATTTTCAGGACGGAAAAATAGTATGCATATATGATTATGTGGCATGTAAAATATACCCATTTTGCTGGGTTCTTTTTGCAAAATTAAATATCGGCATACTTTAAAATCCCTGGAAAGCTCAATTAATTGTAATCTGATTCGACGAAATCGGTAGTGATCGGTCTGTCTAGATGGTGCTTTAAACAATGGCCCTCAGTTTCAGATATTTGCAGTCTGCAAAAGGCCTATTCGGCCAAAAGCATCCCTATTACATATGAAAAAAGTGTATGACATCTAACTCAGTGTTTCCAACAATACTAGCATGTTCGCTAATAATATAATTTTTATGCAGATTTTGATTTGCTGTAATTAGATATCAGTTAAGCGCAGTACCTGAAAAAATAAAAGAAACAATATGCAGTTCAATAACCAAGCTGTCCAATAAAAACCCCTTAGCATGTCCAACAATTACTCCGCTTGACCAATAATTACCCAATAATTAAATATGCTTACCATAATGTTACATTTTATGAGCTATTTCATGCTATTTTTTAATAAGAAATGTGACATAACATCGTATTTTAAGAATACTTTCTAAATATAAGTTTATAATGTATTACGAGTTTAATTTAGACTCTAAACATAATTCCCACTAATTTTTTCACAAACAAATATTTCGCTAAAACAAAGACTTATTTGATTTACTTACAAAAGGGCTTTCTCTTTTCAAAATATACTTTTAAAAATAAAGAAAAACTTCGTTGCAGACTTGAAATAAGTAAAGATTTTCTTTCGATGTTTATGTCCATACTTCCTTCAGCCTTTTAAAGTTACCTTTTTCTAAATAATGACTTGAATTATTTGGGTTGACGTAAAAATGTAAGTAGTTTTCTGTACAATTTGTTTGTAAGTGTGAACTTAAATCGCCAAAACAAAAACATAGTCCCTAACAACAAAAAAGGTAATAATAATGTAGAACTTTGTGACCTTCGATTTAGAATAAAATTAATATAACTCTAACCAATATTTTCTGTAGAAGTTTATGCTTCATACTTTTATATTCTATTTAAAGTAAACTTCTTCCTCAAATCTAACTTGGTTATTTGTGTTCAAATATTAGTAGTTTGCTCTAGGAATTTTGTAAGTGGATATAAGTCTTCACCAGAAACTTAAAAAGCATTTTTTACGAGCACTTCTTCAAGAAATATCCATTTGCGTAACGAGGATATAATCTAAACTTTGTCTCAATTGTCTCAGACATATTTAGTGTATTGAAACTCTAAAATGCAATACATTTTATTTACTTTGTCATAACTTCCTTTATGGAACACATCTTCCATTAAAAGGATTCGTGAATAGCTTAATAAAATTATCATTAGAAACAAAAATAATGTATCGCATAACTCTCTTTAGTTGTAAGTTTTCGAATTTATTTAAAAGAAATTGTAAGTACTTTCGAATAGGGTAACTTTGGCCCAAGCTTAAAAACTTTTTTGTGGAATTTTTTTGTGCAAGTCAAGACATAGTTGCCATTAATTTAAAAGGTTAAGCACATTTTTAAAGATTTATTTAAAGGGAAGTTATTTTTAAATTGTGTCGCCATCTGCTGTATATTTTTGGCATTTTAAAACTTTAAAAATATATAATAAAATAAATAGATATTATTTTCGTTTCAAATTTGTTTCATTTCGATGTTATGTTGATTCCTATACCTGGAAAAAAAGGGCTAACATGGCAAAGCAATACTTCTGCGGAAGTTGTGATTCCAAAACTAATGCATTAGCTCTATGGGACTGACAATCCCTCTTAAGGATCCACCGTCGGTGCTCCTGGAGATTTCCAACCATGTTTTGCACTTATAAACAAAAGCACAAATTTGCCATCAGTACAAATCCTTTTATATGATAACTGGCAGATGGTGGGATTCGAAGTTCCTTACTCTAGAGATATTATTTGCTTATTCCTCAAGCCGCAATTAAATAAACCGGAGCTATCTTGAACCTAAACCAAACAAAGTCCACAAATCGCTACTCTTTGGATCCGATACGTTGTAGTATGACTAAAATTTTAGCCAACCAACAAAACTAAATGCGACCAGTATTTATCACTAAATACTTTAAGGGGAGTCAGATGCTTCTATCTCGCCCATGTAAATTTTCCTATCTTTAGGAACATTTTTCTTAGGAACTATATGAGATATCATTGTGAACTTTTTTTTATACTATATTTTGTTCCTTACATATAGCTCTTTGATTTAAACTGAAGATATTTCAAAGTATTAGAAAATACTTTTACAGTGATTTAAAAAAAAAAAAAGTATTAAAAACACAAAAAACCCTGAATTTCTATAAGGGTTACCAAATTATGTATCGACTCCAATTATCCGAACAACTATTATCTGAAGCATTGAAGATTTTCCGAATTTCAGAAAAAAACTCCACCGGCATATATGTTGCTGTTTGTTTTTGTTGGATGTCACGATTAGTTGTTTTATTGGTCAATAAAAAAAATACTAATCTTGAGATCCAACAAAAGCGGTACTATGCTGAAGTTGGCATGGTATGGCACGTATTAACGTTTAGACGTCGTCGTAGCGACGTCAGGGACTGAGGTTAAACCGTCCTCATTGTCCGATAAAGTAGGTGTTTTTTTTATATTTGGAAGATGGTAGGCCAAAGATTATTTGCTGCTTGGGATCCATCTTAAAACTGATGGAAGAAAAACTCCTCTACGATATCAGTAGGGGGAACCAGGGACACATGACCCAACTTGTAGTTTTTGGCTTGTAAGTTTTAAAAAACGCTATTTATTGATGTGCAAATGCAGTCAATTTAAACTTTAATAAGTCTTACACGATATATTTTAGTATTTTTCTGAAGTATTTAACTGCAATATTAGTAAAATATAAATTATTTAAAACTTTAGTTTTGAGTCATGTATCCCAATGTATAGGGATACATGACCCACCTATTAGGGATACGTGACCCAACCAATATATTTATTAGTAGGACTTTAAATTTTCAAAATAATTTTACACAATAACAAAACTAACATCATATAAAGTTTATATATACGTATGTCTAATTTTTGTCAGACAAAATTATTACTTCCTATTTTTATAGCATTAATTATTCTTATTTTAACGAACTATTTAAATTTAAACGTAAAGACTTTTTAAATACAAAACTGGGAATCCTTTTATGTCACAGAGAAAACACAGGTGGTTTAAGAATCGCTTCTATTTTATCATTATTTACTTGGGATATTTTATCCATTTCAGGCCATTTAAAATATTTTCCATCTATTCTATTTGCAAATTGAGAGTTCTAGGCTCATAAGAATTTTGTTGACATATTATCTATTTCAGGCCATTTAAAACATTTTCCATCTATTCTATTTGCAAATTGAGAGTTCTAGGCTCATAAGAATTTTGTTCTTGTGCTTTCCCCCCAAAAAACTTCTTACGTTCCATTTTCCCCGATACTTGGTAAGAACCCAGTCATTTTCTAGGACTCCGGTGATTTTTTAAAAAATTTAGTTGGTCTACTTCGGCCTACATTTTTGTTATTTACTTGGGTCACGTATCCCTAATTGACTTGGGTCAAGTATCCCTAGTTGCACTTTTTTTTTAACCCCAAAACAAAGTATTTTGAAAATAAATACATTGACACTATCATGCATGTAATTGTAGCTAAAAGCATGAACTACACAAGTAACTAATTGAAAAATCTTTCCTTTAAACCAAAAAATGTAGACCGAAAAACCTTACGGCTTCAAAAATTTACTTTCAGTGCATGAAAACGTATTTATTCGCATAACTAAACACATACGCAATGATTCAGCTCGTTTTTTTCACCATGTGATCAGCTGGCTGAAAGGAAAAAAGTGATGCCACTTTCAACTCACAAAACTTTTCCATTGCTGAGAAAAAGGCATTGGGTCATGTATCCTTATGGGTCAAATGTCTCTAGTTCCCCCTATGCAATGGCATTCTAATATTA